>CM044053.1:25139798-25154798 GCA_024086825.1 Abrus pulchellus subsp. cantoniensis
GGGACAGCTATTCGAAATCTTAGTGAAAGACTGGATTTATTATCTCATGTTTGCTTTTCGTGAAAAAATACCAATTGAAGTGGAGGGTTTCTTCAAACAACAAGGGGCTGGGTCAACTATTCAATCAAATGATATTGAGCATGTTTCCCATCTCTTCTTGAGAAACAAGCGGGCTATTTCTTTGCAAAATTGTGCTCAATTTCATATGTGGCAATTCCGTCAAGATCTCTTCGTTAGTTGGGGGAAGAATCCGCACGAATCGGATTTTTTGAGGAACATGTCGAGAGAGAATTGGATTTGGTTAGACAATGTGTGGTTGGTAAACAAGGATCGGTTTTTTAGCAAGATACGGAATGTATCATCAAATATTCAATATGATTCCACGAGATCTAGTTTGATTCAAGTAACGGATTCTAGCCAATTGAAAGGATCTTCTGATCAATCCAAGGATCATTTCGATTCCATTAGGAATGAGGATTCGAAATATCACACATTGATCAATCAAAGAGAGATTCAACAACTAAAAGAGAGATCGATTCTTTGGGATCCTTCCTTTCTTCAAAGGGAACAAACAGAGATAGAATCAGACCGATTCCCGAAATGCCTTTCTGGATATTCCTTAATGTGCCGACTATTCATGGAACGTGAGAAGCGGATGAATAATCATCTGCTTCGAGAAAAAATTGAAGAATTTCTTGGGAATCCTGCAAGAGCCAATCGTTCTTTTTCTCTCGACGGATGGTCAGAACTTCATTTGGGTTCGAATCCTACTGAGAGATCCACTAGAGATCAGAAATTGTTGAAGAAAGAACAAGATATTTCTTTTGTTCTTTCCAGGCGATGGGAAAATAAAGAAATAGTTAATATATTCAAGATAATTATGTACTTACAAAATACCGTCTCAATTCATCCTATTTCATCAGATCCGGGATGTGATATGGTTCCGAAGGATGAACTGGACAGTTCCAATAAGATTTCATTCTTGAACAAAAATCCGTTTTTTGGTTTATTTCATCTATTCCATGACTGGAACAGGGGGGATACATGTTACACCACGATTTTGAATCAGAAGAGATATTTCAAGAAATGGCAGATATAGCTCTATCAATAACCGAGCCGGATCTGGTGTATCATAGGGAATTTACTTTTTCTATTGATTCCTCCGGATTGGATCAAAAACCATTTTTGAATGAGGTATTCAACTCCAGGGATGAATCAAAAAATCAATCTTTATTGGTCCTACCTCCTCTTTTTTATGAAGAGAATGAATCTTTTTATCGAAGGATCATAAAAAAATGGGTCCAGACCTCTTGTGGGAATGATTTAGAGGATCCAAAACCAAAAATAGTGGTATTTGCTAGCAACAACATAATGGAGGCAGTCAATCAATATAGATTGATCCGAAATCTGATTCAAATCCAATATAGCATCCCTGGTTACATAAGAAATGTATTGAATCGATTCATTAAAAAGAATCGATTCGATCGCAACTTCGAATATGGAATTCAAAGGTATCAAATAGGAAATGATACTCTGAATCATACAACTATAATGAAATACACGATCAACCAACATTTATCAAATTTGAAAAAGAGTCAGAAGAAATGGTTCGATCTTCTTATTTTTATTTCTCGAACGGAGAGATCCATGAATCGGGATCCTAATGCATATAGATACAAATGGTCCAATGGGAGCAAGAATTTCCAGGAACATTTGGACCATTTCATTTCTGAGCAGAATAGCCGTTTTCAAGTAGTGTTCGATCAATTACATATTAATCAATATTCGATTGATTGGTCTGAGGTTATCAACAAAAAGTATTTGTTTAAGTCACTTTGTTTCTTTTTGTCCAAGTTACTTCTTTTTTTGTCCAAGTTTCTTCTCTTTTTGTCTAACTCACTTCCTTTTTTCTTTGTGAGTTTCGGGAGTATCCCCATTCATAGGTCCGAGATCCACATCTATGAGTTGAAAGGTCCGAATGATCCACTCTGTAATCAGTTGTTAGAATCAATAGGTCTTCAAATCTTTCATTTGAAAAAAAGGAAACCCTTATTATTGGATGACCATGATACTTCCCAAAAATCGAAATTCTTGATCAATGGAGGAACAATATCACCATTTTTGTTCAATAAGATACCAAAGTGGATGATTGACTCATTCCATACTAGAAAGAATTGCAGGAAATCTTTTGATAACACGGATTCCTATTTCTCAACGATATCCCACGATCAAGACAATTGGCTGAATCCCGTGAAACCATTTCATAGAAGTTCATTGATATCCTCTTTCTATAAAGCAAATCGACTTCGATTCTTGAATAATCGATATCACTTCTGCTTCTATTGTAACAAAAGATTCCCTTTTTATGTGGAAAAGGCCTGTATCAATAATAATGATTTTACGTATGGACAATTCCTCAATATCTTGTTCATTCGCAACAAAATATTTTATTTTTACGGTGGTAAAAAAAAACATGCTTTTTGGGGGAGAGATACTATTTCACCAATCGAGTCACAGGTATCTAACATATTGATACCTAACGATTTTCCGCAAAGTAGCGACGAAGGGTATAACTGGTACAAATCTTTCCATTTTCCAATTTGATCCGATCCATTCGTTCGTAGAGCTATTTACTCGATGAGAGGGTTCTATTCTATATTATAGTCTAGGAAACTAAAAAAAAAGAAAAATGATAGGATAATTGACATGTATATCAACGAAGAAAAGAAAAATGTGGAAAATAAGACAAAGATTCTTTATAATGATACTGGAAACCAATGGAAAGGGATGTAGCGCAGCTTGGTAGCGCGTTTGTTTTGGGTACAAAATGTCACGGGTTCAAATCCTGTCATCCCTATCCCTAACTATTCCTTATTATATGATATCACTTATCATATGAGCAATAATAAAGGATCATATAAAATAATTTATGAGAATAAAGCGCTCTTAGTTCAGTTCGGTAGAACGCGGGTCTCCAAAACCCGATGTCGTAGGTTCAAATCCTACAGAGCGCGATTCCGTTATTATTAAATTGAGAATTACACTGAAATAATTGAGCAGCAGTCTAAAGTATGAATTTATTGACCCCCAGTATTAAAACAAATAAATAAGGGATCAATAAACAAATTGAGTTAGCAAAAATACCCTTATTATTTCTCACACGGCTCTTATTGAATTGCGTACCCATATTTAGAAACAAAAATCATTTAATTTAAAATCCTTATTATTAATGATTTATTTTAAAATCATTTCTTTATCCGGGAAATGAGCTCCAATATATCATGTAACAAAAAGGGACTAAAAAAAGAAGTGAATTAATGAAAACAAAAGTAAAGGATTATTTCGTTCCGGATAGTCATTTATTTAATTAGTGGATGGGAGCATACTCTGGATCGGAATTGTAGGGAGTACTGCCTTATTTTTTCTACCAACTTAAAGCCCCAATTAGTATTCTTTTTCTATTATGTAAACTTGCCCTTGGGAGGGGAACAACAGCTGGAAACGGCTGCTAATACCCCGTAGGCTGAGGAGCAAAAGGAGGAATCCGCCCGAGGAGGGGCTCGCGTCTGATTAGCTAGTTGGTGAGGCAATAGCTTACCAAGGCGATGATCAGTAGCTGGTCCGAGAGGATGATCAGCCACACTGGGACTGAGACACGGCCCAGACTCCTACGGGAGGCAGCAGTGGGGAATTTTCCGCAATGGGCGAAAGAAAAGAAATAGGCTAGGACTCTTTTTGGCCCCATACTGTAGGGTAGATCTCGAAAGATATAAAAGATCTCCCTCCAAGTCGTACATACGACTTTTATCGAATACGGCTTTCCACAGAATTCTATATGTATCTATGATATCGAGTATGGAATTCTGTTTACTCACTTGAAATTGAGTATCCGTTTCCCCTTCTTTTCTTGCTAGGATTGGAAATCCTGTATTTTACATATCCATACGATTGAGTCCTTGGGTTTCCAAAATAGTCTAAAGTGCTTCGAATCATTGCTATTTGACTCGGACCTATTCTAAAAAAGTCGAGGCATTTCGAATTGTTTGTTGACACGGACAAAGTTAAGGAAAACCTCTGAGATTCTTTTCATATTGGACCTTGGACATATCATAGTTTCGAATCGAATTTCTTTAGAAAGAAGATCTTTTGTCTCATGGTAGCCTGCTCCAGTTCCCTTACGAAACTTTCGTTATTGGGTTAGCCATACACTTCACATGTTTCTAGCAATTCACATGGCATTATCAAATGATACAAGTCTTGGATAAGAATCTACAACGCACTAGAACGCCCTTGTTGACGATCCTTTACTCCGACAGCATCGGGATCATTTTATTTGTAATGCATCTGAGATGAATTTTGACTATTACCACCCCCTCCCCCCGAACTTCCCTAGACTAGACTTTTTGGTTTTTCAGCCAACTAATTTAACCATTCAAATATTATTGAAATAATAAATTTTTTTTAGAGCCCAGAAAAAAAGGAAACAAAATCGAAAAATTTCTTTTATTTTTTTACATACTAAAATTTTTTTACACTATATATATATATATATATATATATATATATATATATATATATATATATATATACAGAGAATATACTATACATAGAGAATATACCCAGAACATACATGTATTCTTGAATCATCTAGAAAAGAGTATATCTCCAGACACCTAGATAGATAAAATAAATAGATATATGATGATCTAGAGCATATATTTGTATGAGTATGTGCCAGGAACCAGATTTGAACTGGTGACACGAGGATTTTTAGTCCTCTGCTCTACCAGCTGAGCTATCCCGACCATTCTTGACGCATCAGCTTCATTTTTATTTTATGAGATTACTGGAGTCTATGTCAACTAAATAAAAAAAAAAGACTTTGTAAATAAATTTCAGTAGTAGTAATGATTTTGTATTATTAATCGTTCATATGAGGATTGCTTGCCGAAAAATAAGATATTCATTTGTACGTTTATCATAAAAAAAATTCTACGTGTATCATATATATATATTCAATTCCATATTCCAAAGATACTCTACATATTCCAAGACTTGGAACTTAGGATTATGATAAGAAAAAAAATTACACTTAGATCCATTTGTCAAAGAATAAACTGAATAAAACACATAAATAATGAATAAAAAAAGGGGATATAGGATAAATAATTAAAGAGTTAAACAGGCCCTTTGGGGATAGAGGGACTTGAACCCTCACGATTTTTAAAGTCGACGGATTTTCCTCTTACTATAAATTTCATTGTTGTCGGTATTGACATGTAGAATGGGACTCTATCTTTATTCTCGTCTGATTAATAAGTTCTTCAAAGGATCTATCAGACTATGATGGAGTGAATGATTTGATCAATTAATATTCCATTTTTTCTTCAACTTGGAATTGATTTGATTCACATCTTTCATTTGTAATAGAAATATTCACAAATGGAGATTTAGAGTTTTCATTAATCAATTGAAATAGTGTTTCAGCACATATATGTATATATATTATCTTTGATCCATTCCTGGAATTTTGATGTAAGGATTCCTTTCCTAACAAAAAGGGAAAAATTGTTAACTCCATTTGTTCGAATAGCTTCCATTGAGTCTCTGCACCTACCCTTTTTCTTATTCTCTCTTTCTGAGCTTTTCTTTCACTTGATAATATATAGAATTTTCTTAATTCTATAAAATATGGGTACGCATATCAACGACGCAATTAAATTAAGGAGTAGGGCTTTTTGGTAAAATTTCAAAATGAATTGGAATCATTTTGATACAAACATTAATTGGTCGTGTATTAGCAGACGATATATACAGAGGTTCACGATGCATTGCTGTTAGAAATCAAGATATTGGAATTGGACTTATCAATCGATTCAAAACTTTTCAAACACAACCAATATCTATTCGAACCCCCTTTACCTGTAGGAGTACATCTTGGATCTGCCGATTATGTTATGGCCAAAGTCCTACTCATGGCCACTTAGTGGAATTAGGAGAAGCTGTAGGTATTATTGCGGGTCAATCTATTGGAGAACCGGGTACTCAACTAACATTAAGAACTTTTCATACCGGTGGAGTATTCACGAAGTACTGCGGAACATGTGCGAGCGCCTTCTAATGGAAAAATTAAATTCAATGAGGATTTGGTTCATCCTACACGTACACGTCATGGGCATCCTGCTTTTCTATGTTCTATAAACTTGTATGTAACTATTGAAAGTGACGATATTATACATAATGTGATTATTCCACCAAAAAGTTTTTTATTAGTTCAAAATGATCAATATGTAAAATCGGAACAAGTGATTGCTTTGAGATTCGTGCGGGAACATACACTTTGAATTTGAAGGAAAAGGTTCGAAAACATGTTTATTCGACTCGAAGGAGAAATGCATTGGAGTACCGATGTATACCATGCATCGAATTTAGATATAGTAATGTCCATATCTTACCAAAAACAAGTCATTTATGGATATTATCGGGAAAGTCGTACGGGGTCGGTTCAGTCTCTTTTTCACTCCGCAAGGATCAAGATCAAATGAACATTCATTCTCTTTCTACTAGAGAAAGAAATATTTGTAACCTTTTAGTAAGTAATGAACAAGTAAGACATAAATTCTTTAGTTTCAATCCTTCGGTAAAAAGAAGGAAGGATTCCCGATTATTCAATATTGAATCAAATCATATGTATGGATTATTGTCATTTTACACATCCTGCTATTTTCCATGACACTTTGGATTTATTAGCAAAGAGGCGAAGAAATAGATTCATCATTCCATTTCCATTCCAATCGATTCAAGAACGAGACAAAGAACTAATGTCCCCTTCCGGTATCTCGATTGAAATACCAATCAATGGTATTTTTCGTAGAAATAGTATTCTTGCTTATTTCGATGATCCTCAATACCGAACGCAGAGTTCAGGAATTACAAAATATAGGACTATAGGAATAAATTCCATTTTTAAAAAAGAGGATTTTTTAATTGAGTATCAAGGAGTTAAAGAATTTAAGCCAAAATACCAAATCAAAGTAGATCGATTTTTTTTCATTCCCGAGGAAGTGCATATTTTACCCGAATCTTCTTCCATAATGATACGGAACAATAGTATCGTTGGAGTAGATACACCAATAACTTTAAATATAAGAAGTCGAGTAGGTGGATTGGTCCAAATGGAGAAGAAAAAAAAAAAGATTGAATTAAAAATATTTTTCGGGGATATCTATTTTACTGGAGAGATGGATAAGATATCCCGACACAGTGCCATCTTGATACCATCCGGAACGGTAAAAAAAAATTCAAAGGAAGCAAAAAAAATGAAAAATTGGATCTATGTCCAATGGATCACAATTACCAAAAAAAAGTATTTTGTTTTGGTTCGACCCGTAATTCTATATGAAATAGCGGACGGTATCCATTTAGTAAAACTTTTTCCCCAAGATAGGTTCCAGGAAAGAAATGATCTGGAACTTAAAGTTATTAATTATATTCTTTCTGGAAATGGAAAATCAATTCCGGGAATTTCTAATACAAGGATTCAATTAGTTCGGACTTGTTTAGTCTTGAATTGGGATCAAGACAAAACAAGTTCTTCTATCGAAAATGCCCACGCTTCTTTTGTTCAAGTAAGTACAAATGGTTTGATTAGGGATTTCCTAAGAATTGACTTAGTGAAATCTCCTATTTCATATATCAGAAAAAGAAATGATCCATCCAGTTCAGGATTGATCTCAGATAATGAGTCGGATCGGACCTTTATCAATCCATTTTTTTCTATTTATTCGAAGGCAAAAATTCAACAATCGCTTAGACAAAATCACAGAACTATTCGTATGTTGTTGAATAGAAATGAGAAATGTCAATCTTTGATAATTTTGTCATCATCTAATTGTTTTCAAATAGGACCATTCAACGATAGAAAATATTACAATGGGATAAAAGAAGGAATTCAAAAAATTCAAATAGATTCCATAATTCCAATTAAGAATTTGTTTGGTCCTTTAGGAATAGCCCTTCAAGTTGCAAATTATTATTCATCAAGATCTGATTATGAGTTATTAAACGAAAAAATGAATAATAATTTGCAACTTGACAAATTAAAGGAAACTCTTCAAGTATTCAAATATTATTTAATGGACAAAAATGAGAGAATTTATAAACCTAATAGATGCAGTAATATCGTTTTAAATCCATTCTATTTGAATTGGCATTTTATGCATCACAATTATTATGAAAAAAAGTTTCCAATAATAAGTCTTGGGCAATTTATTTGTGAAAATGTATGTATAGTGCAAACGAAAAATGCACCACACTTAAAATCGGGTCAAGTTCTAACTATTCAAATGGATTCTGTAGGAATAAGATCGGCTAACCCTTATTTGGCAACTCCAGGAGCAACTGTTCATGGACATTATGGAGAGATACTTTATGAAGGAGATATATTAGTTACATTTATATATGAAAAATCGAGATTTGGTGATATAACACAAGGTCTTCCAAAAGTAGAACAGGTATTAGAAGTGCGTTCAATTGATTCAATATCGATGAAGCTAGAAAAGAGAGTTGACACTTGGAACGGATATATAACAAGAATTCTCGGCATTCCTTGGGGATTCTTGATCGGTGCCGAGTTAACTATAGCGCAAAGTCGTATTTCTTTGGTTAATAAAATTCAAAAAGTTTATCGATCCCAGGGAGTTCACATCCATAATAGACATATAGAAATTATTGTGCGTCAAATAACATCAAAAGTCTTGGTTTCAGAAAATGGAATGTCTAATGTTTTTTCACCCAGTGAACTAATTGGATTGTTACAAGCCGAACGAGCGGGCCGTGCCTTGGAAGAAGCAACTTGCTACCGAGCTCTATTATTGGGAATAACAAAAACATCTCTGAATACTCAAATTTTTATATCTGAAGCAAGTTTTCAAGAAACTGCTAGAGTTTTAGCAAAAGCCGCTCTCCGGGGTCGTATAGATTGGTTGAAAGGTCTGAAAGAGAACATTGTTTTAGGGGGAATGATACCCGTTGGTACCGGATTAAAAAGAATAATGCACCGTTCAAAGCCAAGGCAACATAACAAGATTACCTTGGAATCAAAAAAGAAAAATTTATTCGAGGACGAAATGAGAGATATTTTGTTCCACCACAGACAATTCTTTTTTTTCATTTCCAAGAATTTATGCGATACATCAGAACAATCTAAGATTTAATGATTCCTAAGAGCGGATTCATCCCCCTACCCTAAATGCGATCATTTTTGGGGGTAGTAAAAGAAAGATAATAAAAAATAATAATAATAAATAGAAAAAAAATGGTCTAATCATGTATCAATGGCCAATCTTCGGTAGAAGAGAAGGTTCCATCGGAACAATTTTTTATTTCTATTTCACGATACCTGGTCTTTTTTTTCTATTTTTTTTTTGAAAAAAAAAGTGTGGGGATAAATATAAATGACAAAAAGATATTGGAACATAATTTTGGAAGAGATGATGGAAGCAGGAGTTCATTTTGGCCACGGTACTAGAAAATGGAATCCTAAAATGGAACCTTATATATCTGCAAAGCGTAAGGGTATTCATATTACAAATCTTACTAGAACTGCTCGGTTTTTATCAGAAGCTTGTGATTTAGTTTTTGACGCAGCAAGTAAGGGAAAACAATTGATCTTTGGCGAAAGAACGCAAGAGGAGGGGTTGATCCGTATCATCTTGACTTGGTTCTGATTTCTCTATTTTTTTAAGAAAATCGAGTCGCGTTCTTCTCCTACCCGTATCGAATAGAACATTCTGAGCCAAATCTTCATGGAAAACCTGCTTTATTTAGATCGGGAAAATCGTACGGTTTTATGAAATCATGTGCTATTGCTCGAATCCGTAGTCAATCCTATTTCCGATAGGAGCAGTTGACAATTGAATCCAATTTTTTCCATAATTTTGTATCCGTAATAGTGTGAAAAGAAAAGAAGGCCCGACTCCAAGTTGTTTAAGAATAGTGGCGTTGAGTTTCTCGACCCTTTGCCTTAGGATTAGTCAGTTCTATTTCTCGATGGAGGCAAGGGAAGGGGTATAACTCAGCGGTAGAGTGTCACCTTGACGTGGTGGAAGTCATCAGTTCGAGCCTGATTATCCCTAAACCCAATGGGAGTTTTTAAGCTTCTAATATCGTATGCATTGAAGAAATCTAATCTTTTATACTGGATAAAGCCTGTTGAATAATTTTTATAGATTCCGTCATTTCACCAATTTGAACTAAATAACGAGCTAACGAATCTCCTTCTTTTTGCCATTGAACTTCCCAATCAAATTCCTCATAACACTCATAATTATCAACTTTACGTAGATCCCATTGTATTCCGGAAGCCCGAAGCATTGGTCCTGATAAACCCCAATTTATTACTTCCTCTCCATCAACAACGCCTACTCCCTCAACCCGTTCTAAAAAAATAGGATTTCGCATAATAAGTCTTTGATATTCAACAACCTTTGTTAAAAAATAATCGCAGAATTCAAAACATTTATCTATCCAACCATGAGGTAAATCAGCCGCTACCCCTCCGATACGAAAAAAATTATGCATCATTGTCATACCTGTCGCAGCTTCGAATAGATCATATATTAATTCTCTTTCTCTTTCTCGAAAAATATAGAAGAAAGGGGTTTGTGCACCAATATCTGCCATAAAAGGTTCCAGCTAGAGTAGATGAGAAGCTATACGACTCAACTCTAACATAATTACTTGGATATAGCTAGCTCTTTTAGGTACTTGAATATTTCCCAACTGTTCTGGTCCATTTACAGTTATTGCTTCTGTGACCATAGTAGCTAAATAATCCCAACGTGTTACATAAGGGAGATATTGTATAATTGTTTGGTTTTCTGCAATTTTTTCCACCCCTCTATGTAAATAACCCAATATTGGTTCACAATCAATAACATCCTCACCATCCAGAGTAACAATAAGTCAAAGAACACCATGCATTGATGGGTGGTGAGGTCCCATATTTACTATCATGAGGTCCTTTCTTGTAGCTGGGATATTCATAGATTTTTTTTCCTCGATTCATAGAAGAATGAATCACTTTTTTAAAAAAAAAAATTCATCAAAATTCAAGATCTAATAAATCGAATAATTGAAAATGACTCTTCAAATTAACGAATTTGTGACTCCCGAATATCAAACTGATTTATTAATTTTTTATAACGTATTCTACTTTTTTTTTTGACAAATAAGACAGTAATCGTTGCCGTTTTCCCAGAATTTTACATAAACCCCTTTGAGATAAATAGTCTTTTCGGTGCAATTCAAAATGCGAAGTAAGTCTTCGTATCTTATTGGTAAAATGGAATATTTGAAATTCAACTGATCCCGGGTTTTCTTCTTTTTTTTCTTCTGAAATAACAGGTATAAATGAATTTTTTACCATAAAAAAATGAAATGAAAGCTTTCCTCTTCCCCTCGCTTTTGGTAAATATTTTTATTGATCAGTAATAGTAATGATACTCATTTTTGTATATAAATCTGAATTTCCTTAGGAATTCCTGATTGAATTCATTCTTTCTTATTAATCAATCCAATCTAAATAGATATAAAAGATACTATATTTATGGATTCACCAAATAACAAATTGTATGCTTGGTATGCTTGAAAAATAAAAGACAATTTTGTTGATTCTTTTTTCGATCTAATGGATACATCATTAGATTAGTATCAATGCCACAATGTGTGTTCCCATTTATGTTATGTATATAACAATTTGTCTTCATATACCAGATATATATTATGGTAAATAGAAGACAAATTTCGATTAACAAATTTTCAATCGCGGATACATATGTAGCATTACTATATTGAAACGACTTCCATTATGGGTATTTAACCAATAGCGATTTATACAAGCTAATTCTTCTAATCTATAATTTGGCCAAAGAAAAATTTGGAAATTCATTAGTTTTTTTTTATCTCTGTCAAGATCTTTTCGTTTTTGAGTCAAAAAATTATTACCTTTATTTTCATTGTAAAATATTGTGTTTCTATGCATACTATTTATATTCTTAGGATTTAAACAAATTACAATTCTCAACTCTCTACGACGTCTAGCGGATAAAATATTTTCAGGAACAAGCAAATTAGAATTTTTTTTTTTCTGTTATTTTTGGATCTCTTGTCCGTGTAATGTATTTTTCAAAATTTTTCTTATCAACATTACTTTTTCGGAGTATTTTTGATTCATTTTGCACTTACTCTTACGAATTAATGAGATACCCATGGTTTGATACATAAAAAATTGTTTATTATTTTTTCTAGACAGGCGAACTGGTTTGATAATAAAAAATTCGTTTTTCATAAATTTTGTATTTTCATTTTTCTTCAAGCCTGGAAAAGTGAAATCCTTATGATTTTGAATCATCATAATTTTTAGATCTAGTTCTTCCCTTTGAATAGAGGTTATAGCAATTTCTCTTAAATTTTTCAATCTAATCAGGAGACAGTATACTTTGACATTATTTAATATTCTTTTACCTAAGAAATTCTTCCAGTCCAAATGAAAAGTAGAAAAAATTCTTGTTAAGAAATTTAGTTTAGCCTTCATCTTGTTCTTGTCTTTCTTTTTCTTTATACCCTTACCATCCTTTTTACTGTCCAATTCCGCAAATTTTTTCTCAATATCTTTTTTTTGGTTTGAGGGAGATGATTCAAGATTTACTCGACCCGCACATTCTGTTTTTGCTCGATTTTGATTCTCTAACTCGAATTCCGGAGATTTCTTTTTTTTCGATGGTCTAAAAATATCTATTATTCTTTTCTTTTCAGTAATGTTATTTTGATTTTCACTAACATTTTGATTTATATTTATATTAAAATGGAAAAAAAGTGATTTGATTGGTATGATCCGCAGGTTATTTTGATATTTATATGCATTAGACAATATCAAAAATTCTGAAACGAAAAAAAATTTTGTACTCGATATGGAACGATTTAGTATTTCTACATTTATTCCCATCCAATCAAAATACTTTCTATCCAGATTTTTTTCCATATCTATAATAGCATCTTCCGCTGTATAATTCTTCATAGAGATATTACTCATTATATCAAATAATTTTTTTTATGCGTGTTGTGATTAGAAGAAATCGCTTGCTTTTTATTTGCTTGGAATGATGATCTATATCCATAAATATATGAGTCTTTATTTTCTGTATAATTAATAGAGTTATAGGATAAAAGATCATATCTATATTGTTTTTTCATTTTTTTTAATGCGTCTATTTGTTCTTCTTTGTAAAGAATTAATCGGGTTTTTTTCATAAGAATCACAGTTGGTTAAATCTTTATTTTGAGCCACACGATGTTCATTGATTCTATTTCTCCATTTTTGTGGTACTAATCTAGACCATATGCTTTTAGATAAGTCATATTGATAATGACCCTTTAACCAATTTGTCCATTGATTCATTACAGAATTGGGAGGGTTCTTATGTTTTAATTTGGAATGAAATATTCCTTGTACTCCAAAAAAAGAATCCTTTATTTCATTCTTAAGAAAAAAAAATCTTCCATGATATTGAAAAACATATCTTAACTTATACTTATCTATGTTAATGTTGATTACTTGGTTTTGTGATAATTTAAAAAATACATATGCTTGTGACAAAAAGGAGACGTCACAAGAATTATGTGAATTCATATTACTAGTATTGTGTATAATCGAAATAAAGTGAATTATACTTTGATTTGTTTTATCAGTTATTTCTGTATTTACTTCATTATTGTAAATGGATCTATTTATCATTTTTTTTTATTCCAGAAAAAGTTGTATATTGATCCTAGGAATACTAATGATATATAGAAAGATATCTATGTATATCCTTTTCAGGAAAAATTTAAAAAAAAAATGTGATTTACGAGTTAATCGAACATTTCTTATTTGCAATATCTGCAAAATATTTTTTTCTAATTCTAATCTTTTAGTATCATAAGTTGTTTTGTTTGAATGAATATTTATCTTTGAAATTAGAAGTCCCCCTTTCCTTTTTTCTTTTGTAATTTTTTCTATTTGTTTTATGATAGTTTTTGTTTTAGCATTCAGGTCTTTTATTTTTTTTTATCAATGAACAATTTCCCCAATTTATAGATTGAATTGGAATAGTTGATTCGAAAATAATTGGATTATTCTTACAAATTGTTGAATCTTTTTTGTTTTCATTCAATTCATTTATTTTTTGAGTCTAACAAATAATAAAAATAAAGAATGAAAATTTATAAAATTAAAAATGAAGAGTTGTTTTATTTTTTTTTTAGAAATAGAATACTTTTGCTGATCCATTTTGCAATATCTTTTGAGATATTTAGAAACAATTTTGTTCTTTCATTTAAAACTTTTAGAACTCGAAAAAAATAATTTTTCAATTTTTTCTTTTTTTTTTGAGTTCTTTAAAAATAGGATCACAAAAAGAAAATCGATTTTTTTGAGAATCAGAAAAGGGCAATTCAACTTCCCTTCCCCAAATTGTTAAAAAACAGAAGTTCTTTTTTTTCACTTTTTTTTTCATTCTATCTTTTTTCCTTTTCATTGGATCGTAGCTTAGATCTGTGCCAAGGTTTCAGACGAAAAGGAAATAAGATCTTTATCTGAATACCGCCATTTTTGGGGAAATTCTGTTTCAGATAATTGAACGCCATTATAGGTACATTTAATATACATTTCTCTCTTCCAATCCCTATAATCTTCTGACCATTCGGGAAATTGAAAAAGTAGTATACGAACGATATTTTTAGTTATTATCAATGAGGGTAATTTAATATATTTTCGAAGCATCGATTGGGTTATTAATAAAAAACCTCTTATTCCTTGAGCAAATATAAAGTTATCCCAGGCTTCTGCTATTTCTATACGTTTTTTTTCCGCATTTTCGTTTATTTTTTTTTGTCGTCCTCCTCTTTTTTCTCACTTTCTTTTGCCTTTTCCTCTGTATAATCCAAAATTGTAAATTTTGT